>CAUYNB010069350.1:0-15935 GCA_963574225.1 Lagothrix lagotricha | reverse complement strand
GTTAATGTGGAAGAAAAATAAATCTTGGGGCCCCAAAATCACTAAGTTAAACTAAGTTAACTAGGTTAAACCAATGAGTCAAGCTGAGAACTGCTAAGGCCATACCTGCTCCCCATTCTATTCAAAGTCATCCCTCTGCTCCCTAAGATAAATGTATATCTGATTGTCCTCTTAGGAACGGCTCATCAGAAACTCAAAAGAAGGCAATCATTGGTCTCTCACCTATCTGTAACCTGAAAGCCCCCTCCCTGCTCTGATTTGTCCCACCTTTCTGGACAGAACCAATGTACATGTTACATATATTGACTGATGTCTCATGTCTCTCTAAAACTGTAAAACCAATCTGTGCCCTGACCACCTTGAGCACACATCATCAGGACCCCCTGAGACTGTGTCATGGGTGTGCATCCTTAACTTTCTCAAAATAAACTTCCTAAATTGAGACCTGTCTCAGATATTCAGGGTTCACACTAACATCCCCTCCAAACCTCATGTTGAAATTTGATCCACAATATTGAAGGTAGGCTTGGTAGGAGTTGTTTGGATCACAGAGATAGATCCCTCATGAATACATTAATGCCCTTCCCGAAGGTTGACTTCTTACTCTATTAGTTCTTAAGAAAGCTGGTTGTTAAATGAGGTGTGAGACCTCCCCTTCTCTCTCTCTCTTGCTTTTTTTCTTACCATATGATTTCTGCAGATATTGGCTTCCCTTTACCTTCCACCCTGAGGAGAAGCAGCCTAAGATTCCCACCAGAGGCAGATGAGACTTCCAGACGTCAGAACCATGAACCTTCAGACATCAGAATTGTGAGGCAAATAAACCTTTTTTCCTCATAAATTACTCTGTCTTGGGTATTTTATGATAGCAAAACCAAACAGACTAAGACATACACAACAACTTGTTTGGATGTTATACAAAAAAGCAATTAAAAAGCCGTTGAAGAAGTTTAAGCGTGGAGAAGGAAGATGAGTGAAAGTGGTTGTAAAAATGGAATTTTTAAAATGATATCTGACTGCTATGTTGAGAATGACTAAAAAGAAGGCAAATTAGAAAACTATAGTGATAATCTTAGTGAGACATTATGTAACTGTAAACAAAGATATAAAAGAAGACATGAAGGGAAAAATACATAGATTCAAAATATATATTTGAGGCTGAATCAATATGATTTATTAATGGATTAGAGCAGACAATAACGGAAAAAAATGAAAAAATTATGACTACTAGGTGATTTGGTGTGGCAAACAAGGTGAAGGGCTTTAGCATTCATATTTATGGAAGAAACTTTCAAAGGAGGTACTCTTGGAGAAATGAAAAGTGAGATTTATACTTTTTTTCTATATACTTGTAAATTTCAGATCCTTATTAGATATGCAAGTGATAATTGTCTTTAGCTAAACAAGCAGATTGAACATAGTATATTTATGTATATATATACAGACTGATATGTTAAATTATATACACAGATTAATTTTTACAGAAGATGATTTTTCTTGTATCTATAATGTATTGGAAAACAGAATATAGGTTAAGTTTAACTTCTACTTAATATTTTGTTAAATTTCTAAAACTAGGTTACTAGTTTACTAATTAAATTTATTAAATCTAGAAATTAAGAACACATGAAAAATATTCTCCCAATCCTTGAAATAATCTCAATCATTCTTAAGAAAATATTAATAATTGAAGCAAATGTTAAAAGTTTAACTACAAACTGTTCAGAAATAAGTGGCCATGAGAATACATCATATTTAAACTAAGGGAATTCAGCCAATATTTTCCAAATAAAAGATGCACCACTTTTATTATAAATGAATCAAATAATGTACAATTCGAGATGCTTAGAAACCAAAACAATAAACCTACAGAAACTATGAAACTAATAGACATTAGTGAGTTACAGAACAATGGGCTTGAAAAATATGCAAGTTCATTTTCTTGAAACAGAATACATGAATGTGTAAATCAAAATGTAAATACTTTGTGAAGACTAAGAAACTCATAAACTTTATGAAAACAAACATTTTGGGAATATAACATTTGCTATGACTGTATATACAGTATGTATACCTACAACTATATATATCTATTTGCTAATTAGTTATATTAATAATATGAAAGTTAGAAGAAGAAGATCGTAAAAGCATATGAAGTAGGAACAAAATTTTAAATGACACTTTTATTATACAGAAAATAAAAATTGAAGACAATTTCAGAAAATAGAAGGCGATTTCTATATACAAATGTAGTCTAAAATGTGGAAACTGTGAGGCTATGGATACTTTATGAGAGAATATGAGTAATATTCTTTGTTACAGTAAAACTGAATATATTAAAATAAATATAAAACATTTCAGCAATTTTCTTCAAGTGTGATATTAATTTACCAGTTTTAAAAATAAGAGCTTTTACATTTATATTAAATACATTTAACATTATTTTAGCTCACAAAATAAAATGTAGATCTATTAACAATATTCTGTTGTGAATAGAATAGAAACTAACAATCCCAGGCAAGAAACCTACCATATGCAATCATAAAAACTGTCCACTCAATTGCTGTTTATTCATGTTCTTATCTTTAACGGCATATTATTTTAGAGAGAGAATAATGTGATTCCGAAAATTCTGCCCCTCTGGTATTGTAAGTTTTTTCCCAACTCTTATTCTTACGCATTATTATAAAGTTAAAGAATTGCTTTTCATATTGGAAAAATGGCAACATTTCAATTTCAAAAGAATGAAATGGCCAGGACATAGACAACGTTAAGTTTTTAAAAAATAGTATGTGGGGGAAGGGGAAATGGTCAGGAAAGAAAATAAAGAGAGGCAGTAAAATAGAGGCAATCTCGGTTTGGAAATAAAAACATATTCCACACATATCACAGACATACAGTTATAGACAGAATTGAAAGGAATATAAGAAAGATGTTGCAGGCAGAATAATGGCCCCCAAAGACATCCTAATCCTTACCTTGTATGTTACCTTTTAAAGTTAAAATGACTTGGAAGTTATTATTTTTAAAAAAAGTTTTGAGATAAAGAGATTGTTCTGGGCTATCTGAGTGAGCACAGTGAAATCACAAGAGTCCTTAGAAGTACAAAATAGAGAGAGGAAGAGGGTTAGAGTCAGAGAAAGATTTGAAAATACAACCTTACTGGCTTTTAAAATGGAAGAAGGGACCATGAACCAAGACAGGTGGATGGCCTCTAGAAGCTAGAAAAGCCAGGGAAACAGATTTGTTTTTAAAACCTCCAGAAGGAACTCAGCCCTCCTAACACCTTGATGATAGTGCACTGACTCATGTCATTGTAATGTAATTCAGCAGCAATAGGTATGTGTGCATGTAGCTTTGTTATGAGTGAATAAAAATAAAGTACTATTCATAATGCTTGAAAACAAGACAAATAGCCTCACTGATATGAGACACTAATATTAGAAAATAAGCTAGGTAGGTATGCCCATACATATGTAGTATGCCTGTGTGTGTGTGTGTGTGTGTGTGTGTGTGTGTGTGTGTGTAGACAACTATTCTAAAATGTACAGAAAATACTACTACTAAAGTCAGGCCTGTGTTATTTTGATATATGAATAAAATAAATCTATATTGATGATGCCATGTATCACATGCCAGTTATGAATATCCTCCAATGAAGAATTAAGTTAACTGAATTGCCTAAGATTGTCCCAAGTAATGATAGTATACTATTGTATGTTTAAAATTATGCAAAACTCTTCATTAAAAAATGTTCCTGTTAAGTTCATCAAGTTCTAGTATTTTATATAAGAAAAACTCTTTAAAAAACTGTTTTAAAAGTGATAATACATACAAGCAAGTCTGTCTTTTCTGGTGTTTATATATTTAGTAGTTCCCCAAATGGCTAGAAAACCTTTAGATAGATACTCTTAAATCCATGCAATCCAATCTTTCCCTATCAGAGTGCCTGTATTTGATTTTTTCTCAAATACCAAAGCAGAAATATAGTACATGTATAAAGATGATAGGTTCTGGATTTACATTAACAGTCTGCAATCATTCAATATTCTATCATGATATTTATCTAAATTATTGATTTTTATCACCAAGAATCTCCTGACTACCAAATTCAGCTATCTGTATTTAATCATCCCCATAGGACCATATGATATCAGTTGCAGTGAAGACTTTGGGGGTTTTGAAACTCTCTTCTCACATCTTCCAGGGTAGAGCCCACTACACATTAGTTTTCAACAGTCCTTCCACACCTCCTTCTCATTCCAAAATCTGCTCTGAAACATTTCATCCCAGGTTTGACCTCTGGACAACCACTGCCATTTACTCTTCTTCTCTATCTGTGTTTGACATATTTCCTACAATATTTCTGACTGTCTAATATTGATTGATTGGGGTAGCTTTCTAATTAATTGTTTTACAAAATCTAATTTTAGTTCAGAAAAAAATTATATAGTCCCTTTCAAATAAGTAAGACCCTGGAAATTGATGAGGGTATGAAAGCTCAAGAAGCCAAAGAAGGATAACAGAATTAATGAGGTAAAGAGACTTACAAATATAAATTTCACTGACTTCTTAGTACAATGGATTTCGGCTTCTATTAAGTGTCAGACACAGAAACACAGTGCTATGTATGTGAGTGACAAGAAGAAATAAGCTTCAAGAGTTTAACGTGTATGAAATAAATTTAGAATTTTATAGGTTATGTAATAATCTAATGATATTGAATACTGTTATCCATATGAGCGAGAGGAAATTCTCACTAATGAATGAAAAGCATGGAACCTAAGAGATGTCAAGTGGTTAGAGGTGGGACAAAGAGACTGGTGGGGAGGGGCAGACACATGAAATCTAGGTAGAAGGGACAGCATATATCAAAATATGAAGATTTGAAAGAATGTAATACAAACTGCATTTCTAAGTGCCCTGTTGCCTGCTATGTTGGTCAAAACAAGCCTCTCCATCTGAAAACTGCATCCATTCTACAGGGTCTCACTGACCCTCCCTATGTCCAAATAAACATGACTAGGGCCAAAGAAAAAAAGTGAGTTTCCCCTTCCATCATTATGAATAAAACTGCCTATCATATCTAATAGCTAGAGGAGAAAATACTCTGCATGCTAACTTAAACAAAAATCAATTGGGTTGCTTTATGTAATCCTTGTTCTCATGCTTGAGGAAATCTGGGGCACTACTCCCTAAGAAAAGCAACTTTTTCTATTATAATTACAACTGAAGATATGTCTCAAACTTTGTGAATATTAAATAAGAGTGAGAAATATATTGCCTTTTCACTGTGAAGACACTGTAAATACAATATTCTTGGTTGTTTTATCATACTCCTCTGTGTGTGTGTATGTGCATGTGCATGTTTGATTTGCCAGTCCTTCTAATTTTCACTCCTTGGTGCTTTCAAGTTATTCTTTTCTTTTTCTTTCTTTTGGTACCTTTGGTAAAATTTCCTCTTTTAAATGTACTTTTCTGTACGTTTTGGTAAATGCATATAGTTGTGCTATTATCACCACAATTAAGATACAGAACAGTTTCGCAAATCCCCAAGTCCTTCATACCTCTTTGTAGTCAACTTCTTTTCCACTCACTGCCTAGCAATCAGTGAAGATACAGAATGTAGCCTAGTGAAGCTAGCTGCTATCACTTAACACAATGCACTTGAGATTCACCCATGTTTCTGGTATGTGATGAGTTGGTTCTTTTTTATTGCAAAGTAGTGTTTTATTGTAAAGAGTTACTAGAGTTTGTTTAGTCTCCAGTTGATGGACATTTGGATTACCTATTTTGAGCGGCTATGAATAAAGATACTATAAACATCTACAAATAGGTTTATGTGAGTTTATAAATTTCATTTCAATTAGTTATATCTAAGAATGGGATTTCTGGGCCGTATGATGTGAGAACAGTTAACTACAGAAGAATCTATTAAACTTGTTTTCCATAATGGCTGTATAATTTTGCATTCATGCCGGCAATGGTAAGCTATCTACTTGTTCTATTTTAACAGTGTGTTGTGATATCCTATTTTGGTACTGTTATCCAGTTGAATAATTTTGAACAAATTTTGAACAAAAAAACATTTTCTCTGGTAATATGTTTAAACTTTGTATAAACAATGTTTTTGTTTTGGGGTACTGTTTATTATTTACCTTATACATCTTATATCAGCTATGCCATTTACAAATATGTTCTCTCTGCCTGAGGAGTGTTATCTTATAATTAAATGATTATATAGAATTCATAATATTAAAATTTCTACAGAAGTTCTTAATTTTGACAATTTTTAAGACAGAGTTTTAGTCTGTCACCTGGCTAGAGTGCAGTGGTGCAATCTCAGCTCACTGTAACCTCTGCCTCCCGGATTCAAGCAATTCTCCTGCCTCAGCCTCTCAGGTAACTGAGATTGCAGCACATGCCACCACACCCAGCTCATTTTTATATTTTTAGTAAAGACAGGTTCACCATATAGGCCAGGATGGTCTTGAACTCATGATCCGCCAGCCTCAGCACCCCAAAGAACTGGAATCACAGGCATGATCCAACACGCCCAACCTATTTTTTCTTTTTTTTAAATGAATTTCATTTTTGGTATGGTAACTAAGAAGGCTTTGTCTCAACCAGGTCCAATAGATTGTCTTCAGTGTTACTGGTTTGTTTAGAAGTTTAATCTTTTAAGTTTCACATGAAGCTCTAGGATTCATTTTGAGTACATTCTTGTGTGGTTCCAAATGATGGATCACATTTTTTTTTTTTTTTTTTTTTACATATAGACTGGTGTGGCATGTAGATTGCTCTTTAATCCTATGTTGAAGAGATTATTCTTTCTTTATTGAATTGCCCTTGCACCTTTGTTGAGAATCAGTTGACTATGTGTGAGTCGATTTACAGACTCAATAATAGTTTCCATAGAAAAATATGTCTATTATATTTTCAGTTCCATGTTGTCTTAACTTTTATGGTTTATAATAAGTCTGACAATCAAACAGTATAAATTTTCATCCTGGTTTTCTTTTTCAATGATAGTTTTGGCTATCCTATTTCCTTTGCCTTTCCGTTTTAATTTTAGAAAGAACTTGATTTATAAAAATATACTGCTGGAATTTTTATTTGAATTGAATCTATAGATCCATTTGGTTTCTCAATAATTTTGAGCCCGCAATCCATGAACATTGTTTCTTCACATAGGCATTCTGATTTTCTTCTTCAGTGTTTTGTAGTATTTAGTGTACATACACTGCATTTAACATTAAGAGAAGTATTTTCTAATTTCTACATTGTGCTTATTTTAATTATGAATTTATCATTGTAAATATAGAAATACAAAGTTTTTAAAAAATATTAACTGATGTGACATTGCTAAACTTAGTTTTAGCAGGTTTTGTGTAGTTTGTACAGGGCTTTCATGACAGACAATTATGTTGTTTGCTGAAAAAATTATTTCATTTGTTCCTTTTTAATGTGTATGCCTCTTTTTGTTCCATTGGACTGGCTAAAGTAACAAGAATAACGTTAAACTGAAATAACATGAAGGAACATACTTGCCTTGTTATTGTTCTTAAGGTGAAATGATTTGGTCTTTCATCATTAAGTATAATATTACATGTAGATATTTTATAGATATCATTTATTTGGATATCATTTGTAATTGTATTTTAGTGACAAAATTATACTTCTTTTGGTGCTGTCTGTTTATTTTGGGAACAGATAATTGGAAGTCATTTCTGTTTTCTAATATAAGTAATAAGTGCTATAAATTTCTCTCCAATCAATACTTTGTACATCACAAAGTTAGATTAATGTGCTTTCATTTTCATTCTCTACAAAATATTTTGTAAATTCTCCTAAACTTTTTTTTTGTACTTTGGGTTACTTAAAAGCATATTGTTTGCATTCTAAATATTTTGAAATTTTGCACATATCTCTTTTTGTTACTAATTATGTCCAATTTTGTTTTAATAATTCACATCATTTCTAATATTTTAAATTTGTAGGTCTGTTTGATGACCTGTAATGCAATATGTCTTATTAAATTTTTCACTTTCATTTGAAAATATTATGTATTCTGTTCATGGTATCATATTTCATTAACACTTAGGTCAAGTCAGTCAGTATTGCTCTATTTCCTTACTGCATGTCTACTTGCTTTATAAAATATTTAGAAAAAGTATTAAAGTTTTTGACTGTAATTTTGGATTTGTCTATTTTTCTAATTCTATCCCTTTTTAGTTCATATATGAGGAAACTCTTTTGGTAGTTTCACATACTCTTTGAATTCCTTTTTGGAAATTTTTCTGTTTATCAGTAAGCTATGTCTTCTTTATTGCTAGATATAGTCTTAAATCTTTTTTTGATACTAATATAGCTACTCTAGGTTTCTTTTATTATGTTTCCATATGTTTACATTTGTATTATCCACATACTTGTAATCAAACTAGATTTCTTGTAGATATCATTTAATTGTTTTACTTCTTCAGTCACAATCTCTGTCATTCAGTTTGTGCATTTAGACAAGTCACATTTTATGGAAATATTGATTTGATTAAAATAATTTTACTTAGCTTTTTATTCTTTTATCCCACTGTCTCTGATTTGTTTATATTAATGAGGATATTTTACAAAGCCTTTTTATTGCTATTAGTCGCTTATTAGTTGTATCTTTTTTTCAACAATAAAGTAGTGATTTTCATGGTTGCCTTACCATTTGCAGTATCTATGTTTAATAATCATCTACCTTCAAATACTGCATCACGTGTCATGTAAGGGCCTTATAATACCATATTACCATTTCTACCAATCCACTATTATTACATAATTTAAATTCATATATGCTATAAAGACAAATACAGTACTGCTCCATTTTAAAAAAAATATTTATGTCTTAGGGAAATATTTTAAAAAATGAATATTTTTCAACTTTGTTATATTTATAGTATACTATTATATATGACTATACTATGAAATGATTAACACAATCAAGCTACTTAACTGTTATCTCACAATTATCATTTTTTGTGTGAGAATAAGATCTCCCTCAGCGTTTTTTAACTTACCTGAAAATTTCAACTTTTATTTTAGATATAGGGTTAGATGTGCAGGTTTTTTTTTATATGGGTATATCGTATGATGCTGAGGTTTGGGGACCAATAAGTAGTTTTTTGATCCATCTTCTCCTATCCTCCTATCATCCTACCTCCTCTAGCAGTTTGCAGTGTCTCTGTATTAGCTTGTTCTCATTCTTAATAAAGACATACCTGAGACTGTGTAATTTATAAACTAAAGAGAGTTAATTGACTCACAGTTCTACATGGCTGGTGAGGCCTCACAATCATGGTGGAAAGTGAAGGGGAAGTAAACACAACTTACATGGCAGCAGGCAAGAGAGCCTGTGAAGAGGAACTCCCATTTATAAATCTATACGATCTAGTGACACTTATTCACTACCACATGAACAGTATGGGTGGAACCACACTCATAATTCAATTATCTCCACCTGGGCCCATCATTGACATGTGAGGATTATTACAATTCAAGGTGCTCTGCTTCCATTCCAGCTTACAAACCCACGTATCCCACACCTCTCAGTGCTGTGAGAGTGTGGGTTCCTCTCCTGCTCAAGTGCCAGCCACAGATACCAGTTTGGTACTCCTGAGCTTAGCAGTCCTGGGGCTCCAAGACTGGCTTGTGGCCTCATCCTCTGGACCCTCTGAGTCAAGTTCTGGGTGCACTGGGGGATCTGCAGTACTCCCAGGCCACTGGGAACATAATCACTTGAAGCAAAATACCCAAGCTGGGTAGCAGAGGCTGCTCTGTGCACATGCTCCTGCAGGGTGGCCAGACAGGGAACCTGGGAGGGGCTGGTGGGCAGAAGCAACTACAGAATAGATGTATCCTAGTCCCTGGCTAAGGTCTTTTTTTTTTTTTCTTACTATTATTAATTATATATAAATTTTTTTTGGGGGGGCTATTCTCATCCCTATGTCACAATAGGTTTTCACAAGAGTAATTTTTGGTGGTCTTCTTTAAGCAGCTCTATATTTTTGGAAATCAATGACATAAGGAGAAAGAACCCAGACAGAGTTTCGTACTTATCCTATAGTAGCTGCTATTTCTCTTTTCCAGTTTTACATCACAAGGGAGGCCTTCTTAGGAATTTTGTCAATCATATTTGCGAGCACTTGTTTTGGTACAGGAGAAAGAGCCTGTGAATAGATATAAA
This sequence comes from Lagothrix lagotricha, assembly GCA_963574225.1. Taxonomy (NCBI): domain Eukaryota; kingdom Metazoa; phylum Chordata; class Mammalia; order Primates; family Atelidae; genus Lagothrix; species Lagothrix lagotricha. The sequence continues at coordinate 5,710 of CAUYNB010069350.1, read as the reverse complement.
TTTTGCTTATGTAACAGTTTCTATTTCTCTCACTACTTTTCATTCAGTCTTTAGCAATATGTTAAAATTTTTCACTGAATTCCTTTTACTGATACCGGCTGGAGTTGGATACAAGTAAGCAAGTGCTCATCTCCCTTGTCTCATTGGAAGTGCCAATCTTCACTTAGATTTTAGGTTGTTAATCTGTGATCTTAGGGGAAAAAAAAAAAAACTTGCAGATTTTCAGGCATTATTTTTGCAGTTAAGAGTGGATTCAGTGTTCTTTCCAGTTTTCTACATACTAAGTAGGAGACAGAACCCAATATTTTTGTTGCACTTTTTTTTTTTTTTTTTCCTGCTGACTATTCTTTTCACAGCCATAGTTTCTACCATGATATGGTGAAAGGCACTGGCCAAAAAGAGCTGGTAATAACCAAGAACAACACCTTGGAAGCTGTTTACAGCAGGGATTCTTTTTCTGACAGACACAGTAGTAGTACAGTTTTACTATCTCTGCATTTGTGGCTGATTATTGTTTACCTTTTAAATTAAGGTTTTATTTTGAGATTACTGTAGATTCATTTATAGTTATCAGATATAACACATAGATCCCATGTTCCCTTTATTCAGTTTCTCTCAAAGATATCCTCTTTCAAAACTGTAGTATATATCACAGTGAGTCTACTCCCATTGATACAGCCAAGATACAAAACAGTCCCACGTGGTTATTAGTTTTTGACTCGAAATGTTCTGACATTTTCTAATTATCTTTCCAGATTGAGTCTAGTTTTCTTAGCAAACTCTAGTTCTGGTTTTCTACCCATTTCTGATTTGCACATGGCCATTCAACTGGTGACAAGTATATGGAGATCTGATTTTACAGCCTATGGGATGACATCAATTGGTAGCATAAAATAAAAATTATCCAGTTGTATTTTACGGATTTAAAATTTATTTTTAAATTTAGAAACTCTTAAAAGCAAAAATAATGCCAGATCATCTGCAAGTTTGTATTTTTCTAAGGTCATAGATTAACAACCTAAAATCTAAGAAATTTATTTTTCTTAGAGATTTTTGTACATCTGTCTTCAGTGTTGTATAATTTTCTTTCCAAGTAGAGCTCAGATGAAATGTGTATGTACATACAGATATATAAAGTACTTGCTATAATGGACAATGGGATGTTTATCTTCAAGATCTTTACTACAACCAACCAGGGATTTTGTGAATGCTGTGCTTTTATGATTCATGTTGTAAGTCCGATCTTAGTAACACAGCAGTATGTAAATGAAAAATAAAATTTTATTATTAGCAATAGAAAGGTCATTAACATTTTAAAATGTATTTTTATTTATTTATTTTTGAAACAGAGTCTCACTCTGTCACCCAGGCTGGAGAGCAGTGGCACAATCTCAGCTCACTGTAACCTCTGCTTCCTGGGTTCAAGCAATTCTCATGACTTAGCCTCCCAAGTAGCTGGGATGACAGGCCCATACCACGACACCCAGGTAATTTTTGTATGTTTAGTAGAGATGAGTTTGGCCATGCTGGCCAGGCTGGTCTCAAACTCCTGACCTCAAGTGATCAGCCTGCCTCGGCCTCCCACAGTGCTGGGATTATGGGCATGAGCCACTAAGCCCGGCCTTCATTATCATTTTCTATTGGTCTGTTTATAATTGTACAACTTTTGTATCTATGAGCAGTTTTCTAACTCACACATACATGATCTGCTGTCTCTCTTCCCTCTGCCTGTCTGTCTGCCATTCTCTTTCTCTCTGCAAATGTTGAGTCATGTTAATCATAAATATCTGCTCATATTCTGTGCATTTACTAAAGACAAACTAATCTACCATGAAATGAGAGGAGGTGTGTTAGAGTCAAGTAACAGTTTTTAGCTATATTGAAGTGTAATTGACATGTAATTGATATAGAAATAACTGTAATTGAAATAGAAATAGCCCAGAAATAAACACATACAGTCAAATAAACTTCAATGAAAGAACCAAGAATATACAACAAGGACAAGAAAATCCTTCTGGTAAATGATGTTTGGAAAACTGGATACTCACATTCAAAGAAAAGAAACTGGACACATATCATATGCCATACACAAAATCAACTTACATGAATTACAGACTTAAGCAGAAGACCTGAAAATGTAAAAATCGTGGAAAAAACATAGGGGAAAATCTTCATGACACTGATTTCAGCAATGATTTCACAGATATGACACTAAAAGCATAAGAAACAAAAGAAAATGCAAAGTGGGACTATGTCAATTCAAAAGCTTCTGCACATTAAGAGAAACAACCAAAAGTGAAAAAGCAAACTATGGATTGGTAGAAAATATTTACAAACAGTGTACCTGATACGGAATACAAATGGTCAATAGGTTTATAAAAATGTGCTCAACAGCATTAGTCATAAGGAAAATGCAGATCAAATGATATCACCTTACCCTTGTTAGGATGGTTTTTAATTTTTTTAAAAGGTAATAAGTGTTATTACTTTTGAGGTTGCAGAGAAATTGAAACCTTTTTACACTGTTGGTAGGAATGTAAAATGGCAGAGTAGCTACAAAAAATCCGTATGGAATTTCCTCACACAATTAAAATAGAATTATTACATGATGTAACAATCCCACTTCTGGATATATATCCAAAACAATTTAAATCAGGATCTCAAAGAGGTATCTGCGCTGCCATATTTATTGCAGCATTATTTCTATTAACTCAAATACGGAAACAATCCGAATGCCCATGGCCCAACACATGGATAAAAAGTGTGCTATGTCTACAGCGTAGAATGTTATTGAGCCTTAGAAAAAAAGGAAATTGTGCTGTTTGTGAAATAAGTCAGTAAAAGAAGAAATAAAGTACCGCATGATCACACTCATTTGAGGTACTAACGTAGTCAAATAAATAAAAGCACAGAATAGGATGGTGGTTGCCAGGGAATGAGAAGAGGAGTAAGTAGTGAGTTGATGCTCGATTGATATAGAATAATTATGTAAAATCAATCAGTTCTTGAGAGCTGTTGTACTACACCGTGCCTACAAGTAACAATGTGATACGGTAGACATGAAGGTTTGTAAGACTATAGTTTTTAAGTGTTCTTGACACAGGAAAATGTAAGTAATTTTTAAAAGCACAAAGCAACAATTTTTATGGTGTAGAGAAATTCTCATTCATTTGTACGATAATTATAAATGAGCTTCAATATATGTGGAAATGAGGAAGAACTCTGTCTCATCCAGAGCTTCATAGACTTTGGAAAAAAATACGAGAGTTTAAAAGTTATTACTTTTATGTCTCTTACTCAAAAACAGAAATGCCCCAGAGAAACAAAAAAGAGTGAGGCCGAAAGTAACAGTAAGTTTAAACACTGACGAGCCATTGATAAACATAAAGTTGTAGGCCTAAATTAACCCACCATAGGACTAGTCCATAATGAAAAAGAGTAACATAGAATGTGTCTTTGTCTATTTTGTGATGCTGTAACAGAATGCTGAGACTGGGTAATTTATAATGAAAAGAAATTTATTTAGCTCATGGTTTGACAGTCTGCAAAGTTCAAAGGCATGGCCCTCACTTCTGATGAGGGCTTCCCTGCTGCATTATAACATGGCAGATAGGGTTAAAGGAGAAGTGAACAAATGTAAACAAAGAGGACCGAACAGGAGGAGGAATCTGGCTTTATAAAAATGCACACTTATGGGAATTAATCTGGTCTGGAGAGAACTAATCTTTTCTCTCCAGAGCAAGAACTCACTACTGTAAGAACACACCAAGCCACTCACAAGGATTCACCCCCGTCATTCAAATACCTTCCACTGGGCCCCACTTCCCAACACCATCACTTTGGGGATCAAATTTGAACATAAGCTTTGGTGTGGCAAACTCAAACCACAGCAGATGAAATAGGAAGAAAACTTTGCCAGCAGAGTGTTCATACGTTTGATAAAATTATAGCTACTACAGTATAGCCCAGCTGAGGTGAATGTAATTTTTCTTTGTTCCCAAAATCAGTTGATTATCAATAATCACAAAAAGTATTTCTGACATGTTGGGTAGAGTTATAAGCTTAGGAAACATATGAGATCTCTAGACAGGTTTAACTTCTGAGCCTTAATAGGATATGGCTCTAATATTGCTGAGCAAAAAAGAAAAGATCTTTGTGAGTGAACACCTTTTGTCACACCTTTGCAAATAAAATTGATCAAATAATGTATAAAATTGATGGGTTTTGTATATAAAATTACAGAACAAACTTATGGGATTAAATCTATGTTTTAGGGACAGAAACTTGATAACTGGAGAATGTGGGAACAAAACTAACAATTTTTCTGCCAACATTAGGAATAAGCATGAACAGTATGTCCCTTGGTGGTAGGTAGGTAGAGTGCACTGTATACCCTGAGATACACCAAAAATAACAATTTTTTATTTTTTTAGCTTCCAAACTAAGTTGATTTCTGAGCAATTCCTTTAAGTTATTGACTCTCTGAAGGAAGTAATTTTATCACTTTTTAAAATGCTGATATCTGAAGATATATCACCTCCTTTATAAACATAATAATTATAAGATTTTGTTTAAGAGTCAGGGTTTCAATATGTTGCTCAGGCTGGAATGCAGTGGGATGATCACGGCTTACTGCAGCCTCAGACTCCTGGGTTCCAATGACCCTCCTGCCTTAGCCTTCCGAGTAGCTGGGATTAGAGGAGCACATCATCACTCCAACTCCCATAATTTTTTTTTTTCAAACTTGAATAGAGTAATGGCAAGCTTTACACTTTCGGTAATACTGTGTTTTTCAAAACATTTAAATACCTCTTGTGTTTTCTATTTCATTATTTAGTCCTTCTGACAACCTTGTACTTCCCATTAAAAAAAAAAAAATTAAATTCTTTTTCTCCTAGTTATTCATTCAAAGCTAATCAGTTTTTTTTTTTCCCTGAAGCTTTTCAAACTGGAGATGAAGCTGAGAATGTGTGAGTCCAGAAATAACTGTAATTTAATGTTTCTAACCTCAAAGTTGTCACAGAATTGAGACAATTGTACTCAGTCCCAGATTCCTCGTTTCAACTCTGTTGATCCTTTAATATGATCTTATCTTCTTTTGGCTTAAATTAGTTCAAATTTGTTTTACCTTTTACAACTTAGAGTATGCTTACTAATCAAACAATATGGTATACTCACAAGTCTATGAAATGTTCAGAGGAACAAAAAGCAGTGATGGAGAGAAGGTCTGAAGAAGCTAGTTGGACCTTGTGTTATCTGATAAATAACAAAATTAAACCAATTTTGCTAAGAATGAGGGTTGTTACTAAAGTCTCACATATAAATATTATTGAAATAGAGACTTCATAGTTAATGGGATCAACTTCTATTTCCCTTTGCAAATTCAGTATGGCAACTAGCAATCTACCCCACTATGAGACACTTAATGAAAAAAAAAAAAAAAAAACAATCCTGAGTCAAGTGATTGATATTTAGAGATAATTTTGTTTTATGGCAATCCTGGGTATGTGGCTGATTGGGTTACTTTCCACCTGATGGTAATTTTTATTTTTGGAAATCATTATTTAGCTGCATATCTGGACATTCAAGTCCAGTTTCCAATCTTCTCTTGACAACAGCTCCATATTATATTTAGGAATCTCAGCATATGTGCTAATTGCACATGTTTTCCAACTCACTCTATTATATGATTTGCATTAAGGTTCATTAA
>CAUYNB010069347.1:0-19557 GCA_963574225.1 Lagothrix lagotricha | reverse complement strand
GAGGAGCTTCCACCCAACCACCAACTGTGGCCTCCCCTCAGCCCACGGGGAGGAGCTTCCACCCAACCACCAACTGTGGCCTCCCCTCGGCCCACGGGGAGGAGCTTCCACCCAACCATCAACTGTGGCCTCCCTTCAGCCCACGGGGAGGAGCTTCCACCCAACCACCAACTGTGGCCTCCCTTCAGCCCACGGGGAGGAGCGTCCACCCAACCACCAACTGTGGCCTCCCCTCAGCCCACGGGGCTGGGAGTCCAGGCTCCTGCCAAAGAAATCGCAACCAAGAGTTGGACCCGATTTTTCATGTTTGACTGCTGCCGGTGTTTGAGGTGACCCGCTCCCCTCCCGCCCACGTCCCAGTGAGCTGATGGGGCCTGGTGCTCTCTCCCTTGGCCCTGGGGTAAGTTCAAACCTTGCCAGCCCCAGCCCCTGCTCACCCGCCTCACCCCCAAACCACCACGGAAACCGAGGAAGTCTCCTTTCCGGCGCTCTCAAGACCTCTCTAGACCAGCCTGGAAGCTCCCCACCCCTGCTCTCCCCAGAAAGCCTCGCCGTGTGGGCAGGAAGCCTCTCCCCTCTGTGTGCACGCCTGTCATCCGTGTGGACACTGGTGCCAATTTTTGGGCGGGGTTCATCCCATCTCTTTGGGGTGGCCTGTAATTACAAGTGAACAGCTGGTGTCCAGGTCAGGGGTGTTTAAATGGGGGTGCGTTGCCCTTCACCCCTCCTCTGACTGCTGCCTCAGGTGCAGCCCCCAGAGACCACAGAAACACGTGGAGAGGGGGCGGCCCCGCTCACCCCACTCAGACCCCTTCCTTCCATCACCTGCTTCACAGTTCTCTGTCTCTCTCTGCTGCCCAGGCTAGGGTGCAGTGGGGCAATCACAGCTCTGTGGTCCTCCCTCGGAGCTGGGCCCACAGACATGCCCCGCCGTGCGCAGTCTCATGCCCCTCTTCAAAGAAGGAGGTTTGTGCTAAGGAGAAAAAGGGCATGACCGTGTGACTGGGCTGGGGTGGGGGCAGCTCTCCCTGCGGAGCCCCCAGGTCCCCTCCCAGACCTTCCCAAGGCACACAGGCCGCTGGACGTGCTGGCTGCCGAGCGCCGGCCACCATAGCCCGCACTCTGTGCAACTGTCCTGAACTGATCAATGTGTCAGTCATGACAAATACACCCTCACTATGCGGCAGCTGTGTCGGCCGCTCTCCCCAGGAAGCCTTCCCCAGTCACTGGGGCCACAGCTTGCTTTCTGGAGTTCCGCTTAGAACAAGGCTGGATGAGACATGAGCGCTGTCCGTCCACTAACCATTATCAAGACCCACTGTGAAAGCAGAGGGATGGTACAATTCTTGCCCTCAAAAACCCACAGGCTAGCCAGGCATGCTGGCTCACACCTGTAATCCCAGCATTTTGGGAGGCCGAGGCAGGAGAATCACTCGGGGCATTCGAGACCGGCTGGGTAACAAAGCCAGACCCCCATCTCTACTAAAAAATAAACAATTAGCCAAGCATGACAGTGCACACCTGAAGTCCCAGCAGGTTGGGAGGCAGTGGCGGGAGGCTTGCTTGAACCTGGCTGCAGTGAGCCGGGTCCTCCAGCCTGGGAGACACAGCAAGACTCTGTTTCTTGAGAAAGACAGAGAGGGAGAGAGGCATGGTCCTTCCCGGGGCTGGGGACAAATTCTAAGAACTGTGAGTCAGAAGGGTGAGGCCCCTCCAGCCCCGCAGTTTCTGGGCCCCATGTCTCCTGGTTTTGAACCAACCCATGATGCAGGAGAGCAGGGAGGGGATCCTGCATTTTTAGACTGTTTCTACAAACCTGAAATAAAGTGGAGAAAAAAGTACACAAACTTTCTAGAAATCTAACATTACCCATAACAAAGTAAAACAAACACCAGATTAAAAATGTGTACCAGGCCTCAGAAGGCCACACAAGACCCTGGAAATGAATGAATGAAATTACCCACCCAACCACTGTGGGCAGGACACGGGGCTGAACTGGTGCCGAGGTCGGGGCGAGGACAGGAAGGTGCCAGGGGCTGCCCATCCGCCCTGGCACGTAGCCGCTCCTCATCCTGGCCCCCAGGATGGAAGTCACCTTCTCCACCTGCCGCTGGGTGGGAGTGGGGACCAGAGCAGGAGACAGGATATGAAAATTGGACAATGTTTCCAAAGCTCCATCTGCAATTCTTCTTTGAAGAACTGGGCCCCAGGACCCCCAGAAGACACAGTCCTCTGGGTGACACTCCTGACTTCTTATTAGCATGCACGGTACCTATAACATACCTACTATGTATCTGTCATAAATCTAGGACATCTGTCGTATCCACCATACACCCGTAACGCATCTCTCCCGTGTAACCTTACGCATCCGTCACACCTTACCACACACCTTTGCTGCGTCTACTCAGTACCTGCTAAGTATCAGCTGCGGTCCAGACCCAGGATGCACTGGCTCAGTTCATCCTCACAAGCCCCCTAAGGGAGGCTCACCCACCACCCTGGCTCTACAGGAAGGGGAACTGAAGCCCAGGGCACTTAGAAGACCTTTGTCCTGGGCCCTGCAACCAGTGGCAGACACAGGTCAAACCTGGGCTGGCTGACGGTCTCCACGGCTGAGCTTGAATGAATGAAATAAACACGGAAATGAAGGAGGGAACAAGTAAATCGGCAAGAGGACGCCTCGCACCAGGGGTGTCCCTGGAGTCTGATGACAAAGTTGAGGGAAAGAAACGGGAGACGGCTGGTGGTGGGGGGACATCAGTCACACACCACCAGGAAAAGGGCGAGGAGGGGAGGTGCCCACTGCCCTCCCCCTACTTAGAAAACGAGGCCAGAGCATTCTGTTAGACTTTTTTTTTTTTTGAGACAGAGTCTTGCTCTGTCACCAGGTGCCAGGCTGGAGTGCAGTGGGGCGCACCTCGGCTCACTGCAACCTCGCCTCCTGGGTTTAAGCAATTTTCCTGCCTCATCCTCCCGAGTAGCTGGGACTATAGGCGCGCGCCACCACGTCCAGCTAATTTTTGTATTATTTTTACTGGAGACGGGGCTTCACCATGTTGGCCAGGATCGTCTCGATCTCTTGACCTTGTGCTCCGCCCACCTTGGCCTCCAAAAGTGCTGGGATTACAAGCTTGAGCCACCGCGCCCGGCCGCATTTTGTTAGACTTCTTGAATCACATTTGAGATGCCAGACAGCTTTAGTAACTAAACACACAAAGGGAAGTGTGTCTCCCTGAAATTAAGCTGTTTAAAAGGTTTTAAGAAGGTATGGGGGTAAAGTCTCCAGCTGTCACAACTAAAATCAGATTCGGGAACTTACATGTTGCTTAGAGGGAAAACAAGACAGGGGACAGGGCCACTCCCAGAGGAGATGCCTCCTCGGGATCCCTCTACAAAGGAGAATCATCTAATGCCTTCTTTTTACAAAATAAATTGTCTTAGTTATTTGAGAAACGATAGAGAAAATCAGACACAGCATGAAAGGTAGAATGGGCCGGGAGCCCCAGCCTGGAGGGGCAGGACTGCATCAGGCAGGGACGGCCTCCCTCACACCTCCGAGGGTGTGCTGAAAAGATTATGCAGCAGAGAGAATGAAAATGTCATCTTCCGTCTCCCAGAATTTCCAGCAAGACCAAAACTCCCTCTGGAAAGTCTCCTCCCACCCACGAGGCCTCTGCAGACCCCACCTGCCCAGGGCTGGGCCCGCCCTGACCTGCTGTGGCCACTGCTGTTCAGTGCACACCACCAGCCGTGCCCCTTCCTCCTGTGTCCTGTCCCATGCCCGCTCCCCGAGGCCCCGCTCGCACACTCCAGGGCAGCAGACAACCTCCACTTCCTGTGCAAACTTGCAAATTACCCGAGTTCCTGTATCAGAGACATCACTGTCCATGCGGAGCTGGCCCGAGCCCGTGTCTGGAGGCCGTCCAGGGAAAGGACGCAAAGCTAGAGGTCCAAAGGCAGGGCCTTGGGAACAAAACCTCGACTCCGGAGATCAGGAGGTGCCGGGAGGAAGGGGCAGCTGGGGCCTCGGGGCAGGGACAGACAGGTCTGGCTGGCGGCTCCTGCCGTCTGCCAAGCTGGGCAGCGAAGCCACTGCCTCCACGGAATTCTCGGCTGCCGCAGATGGTCACCCTGACGTGGGTGTTTTTCCACGTGGCAGATTTTGAAATAATTTTAGCAAAACCACCTCTACCACTGCAAAATAAAATTAAACGCAGGAAAGGCCAGCAGCATGCGTTTGGGGGTGGGGGGTCAGAAGCGGGGCCAGGACTAAGCTGCCTCCCCGCTGGCCCCACAGGAATCCTAACGACGGTGCCAGCAAGGCATGGGGAGTGGCTGGCATGGGACAGGGGCCGCCGGCTCTTTCAGAAGATGAGAAATGACTTCTGGTTTCCATAAGCTGGTTCAAAGCAGGGACCTCGGGTCACCCCCACAGACGCACTCACTGCTGCGAGGGTGCGGACCCCGGAGTCCGGTCTTTTCCCACAGAGGCATCAGTATCTCACTTTCACTCATTTAAAAGCATATTTCAAGATTTTTCCATTCCTTGCCAGTGACACGGACTAACGACGTTCTGCTTAAGTGGAACGGGAAATAGGTCACACCCAGGCTTCACTCAGTTAACTCCTTACAGAGTCGTGACAAGCACAGCTAACACGGCCAGAGCCTCCCGACCCGCGCCCCCATGCTGCCCCGCTCAGAGAGCGCCCCTCAGTCAGTGCCCGGCACCACCCCCGCCCACAGCCATGGCCCGTGCTGTGCCCTGGCTGCCCACAGGGTCCTTGCTCCCCTCCTTCCGGGCACAGTCCTGTGAGCCTCACCTCACATTCACTCCTCCCCACGCCTGCCCCGCCCCACCCACTGCTTCCTTCGAAGGGGCTCCTCCTGGCAGCCGCTTGTGTCAATCACACCCTGGAACTGTCAATCACCGGTCTGCACAGCGAGCCTGCTTTGCTTTCACCTGCCCGTCCATTAGCAAGGGGCGGTTCCAGACTGTGCCTCCAGCAGCCGCCCAGCCTGGCAAGGGATGAATGAATGAATGAATGAACGACAGGGCTCCAGCTGGGAAAAGGTCTCAGACGTCACAGGGAGGATGATCTTAGTGCCAGCTGCATCGAGCTGAAAGTTCCCATTTATTGCCTAATTTCATATCCCAGCGGCTTGTGAGAGGGGTGTCCCTGCCCCTGGGTGATGGTGATGTAGGAGCGCCGGGCCCGCCCAGCTGTGTGGCTCCTTCTGTAACAGAACCGTGGCACAATACCACAGGCACGACACGGACAACTGTGCATGTGATTAGGTCCAGAGCAGTAAAATCATCACTCTCTGGTCCCTGAGTGAGAACCAGGGGGACTGTTTCTGCGAAGCCGGCGGTGACAACTGGGCACCCCCTCACCAGCCTCACATGATGGCCCAGGTTTCACTGTAACAGTGCAGATTCCAGACGCAGCTCCACAGTCTCCAGGTCCCTTCAGGACACGCTTCACAGAATCCAGCAACTGGAAGAGCTGGAGCGGGGCGGGGCTGAGGCACAGTCGCCCAACGCCTCCCAGCCACAGCTGCTCCCTGTCCTTGCAGAAGGCCAGACCGCAGCAGCTCTCCTCAGCCCTGGGCCACTGTCCCCTGGAGCGCCGCCGGGAGCAGGGTACGAGGCAGGCCTTCCGAGGTGCACGGGCTCCACAGTTGCTGGACTCCACGCAGTCTCGTGCCCAAGGCTCACCTCTGATCACATTTTCCCAGATTTTTTAAGTCAAAAAATATGTCTTAAGCGAAGCATCTCCTGCGTTTGGAGAAATGGTTTGAAGGCCCACGCCAGTCACCAGCTCGCCGGGAGCGCAGGGCAGGTAAGGAGTGTCTTAATGCTGCTCGCCCAGCCACTTGGCCCTCTGGCCGGTGACCCCTGCTTCTGAGAGCAGAGTGGGGGGACTGGCCACACCTCCTGAATTCAACGTCAGCCCAGTTTGTTCTGGGCTTTTCCAAAGACCCTGAGAGGGGCCCAGAAAGGTACTGTGGTCACTGAACCCTTGGTCACGCTCAGAATATGACACCGGCCCAGGCCTTCCCAGGTGGCCACATGCCCTGCACCGGATACAGCAAGAGGGCAGGACCCAGAACCACGGAGCGTGGACACTGCCGTGGCCAGCCCTGGTCCTAACAAACCGCTCTGCTGCTCCCTGGCCATGTCAAGGGCCGGCTGTGGCCCCAAGACCAGCTGATCCCTCCAGGGCTCTTCCTGTTGCGGCAATGAAGCCTCTGACGCGTGGATTCGGAGCCTGTGGCCTGAGCACCAGTGCCGTCCAGAGTTAAGGGCTGCGTGGACCTTGCTTAACAGGGATTGGTGCTGGTTGGCCAGACACTGAGAGGCAGTGTCCAGGCACACGTGCAATGCCAAGCCCTGCTGGCACCCACCTTGAGCTTCTTAGATCCCAGGTTCAGCCTCACGGGTCCTCGTCCTGAGCCCGTCCCAGGGTGCCTCATGGTAACCCAGCCTGGAGATTCAGTGCTAGGCAAGGTCTGGATGACGTGGCTGACCCTTCCCTTGGCTGCCCCTGGGCGCCGCTAGAGGAAAACCTGGGAATCTGACGAAGTTCATGAGCTGAACGAGCAACCCAGACCCAGACTCAGAGCCGCTCAGCTCCACATTCACGTCCTCGCTGTGCAGCCCAGGGCCACGCCTAACCATGGCGATGACAAGCACGGAAGTAGCCACCGTCCACACCCGCTATGGGGCTGCTCCCCAGGAGTCCCCTGGGCCACCTCTCAGAACCAGGTCAACAGCACCTGCACCGCTCACAACCGCCTCTGAGCACCCACCAGGACACACCTGGCGCCGAATCCTTATACACTGCTGTGTTAGATCCTCAGGAAGTCCGTACACCTGCGTTCCTGGCATCCACGCTGCCATCTGGGGAAACTCTGGCCCAGAAAAGGGAGGCACCTCACCCATGCTCCCAGTGGGATGCCAGCACCCATGCTCCCAGCTGCCTGGCGGCTGGTCCTCTCTTGGTAGCAGCTACTCCAGACGCCGATCCAGCCTCTGTGCCGCCATGATACTCAAGGACCTACCACACTGCCGTACGCCTCTCAGGCACACACTGCACAATGCCACCTGCCCGGTCAGAGGGATGAGGTCACAGGGAAGCCGCCGCCACCCACCGAGAAGCCCAGCCCGTGCCAGTCTCGGGGCCAGCGGGGTCCCCATCTGCTTGACTGCCTTCAGAGTCAGCTGCCTGTCCCTGGGACCATGCCTGCTCCCACAGGAGTCCCCGCATGGCTACCCTGGCCCCAGACAGACCCGGCCCCCACATCTACTGACTCAGCAGAGTGAGGGCCCGACCCTACCCTGGCCCCAGGGCACAGCGGAGACCAAGGTCAAGAGCACACCCCTCGGGGAGGGGACGGGAGGGTGGACAAGCACACGGACGTGAGCCCACGCCAGGCTGCAGAGACGGGGAAGGGGCAAGGCTTTGGGCACAGCCGGCCGGCACCACCCACGCAGGACACACGCATCTGACTCGAAGCGTGAATCTTTGAGGAGGAAGAAGAGGAGCTCCTCTTGGATGGTCTTCTCTGAACAACCGACAGAAACTTGAAAAGGCATCCATGGAAGGAGGGTCTGGCTCCCATCTACCTCTTCAGGGGGGTCCCTCACTCCGCAGGCCCACGGTGGGCACCAGCGACTGAACCACTGGGCACCAGTCGTGCCTCCCCCACCAGCTCTCAGTCTCACGTGTGCCGTGCCCACCCCAGAGGACAGCACGGGGCTCTGCCCACCACCTCCAAAACCACGGTGAGCTCAGGACGTACACCAGAGCCCTACCAGGAGGGCAGCCCCTTCCCCTACAGAGGGAACCTGAAGGAATCCAGCCAGCCGCCGCAGACCCAGAAGGGTCTGGAAAGCAGAGCAGCAGCCTTGACCCCAGGTGCCACGAGCACAGGGAGAAGGCGTGGCCGCGGTCAGGCCGAGGTGACCTGGGACACGGTGGTGATGTGCTTAAGACTCTCGGGGGACCAGCACACCTGGCTGCGCAAGCACCGCGGGGCCTGGGGTGTGACGGGGCAGCACGCGGTGGGAGTGGGGGTGACGGCCGGCGTCCGCGTCTGCGTCATGCCAGCGGGGTCAGGAGGCAAACTAGCGTGGAGCAGGGAATCCAGGGCAGAGCTTTTTATAGGCAGCAGAGAGAGAGGCCAAAGCAGGCCCTAAGAAAAGTGACGCTGCAGCCCCAGAAATGAATCCGAGGCCAAGAGAGCCAGGAGAGAAGCCGACGGCAAGGGCCACGGCAGACGCCTCAGAGCAGCCGGCGCCCAGGGTTCACAGAGCGGGGACTGCGGCCTCCCCCACGCACCTTCACGGGGGAGGGGGACGAGCTGAGGCCGGGAGGCCGAGGGTACCCCTGGTCACTGTGCTTGGCGCAGCAGGACTGGAACCTCATCCCTTCCAGCTCCCCTCCGAGACAGGCAGGGGTTGGGGGGCTCCTGGGCAGGGGTTGGGGGGCTCCTGGGCAGGGGTTGGGAGGCTCCTGGGCAGGGGTTGGGAGGCTCCTGGGCAGGGGTTGGGGGGCTCCTGGGCAGGGGTTGGGAGGCTCCTGGGCAGGGGAGGGCTCTGAGGTTGTGCATCAGACAGAAGGTTCCCCAGACAAGCAGGTTCCCAAGGGACATGGCTGCGCTAGGACAGGACAAACAATGGGTCACCCAAAGAGGGGTGGCAGGTGCCGTGGCTGAGCTGTGGGAGCAAACACGTGTGTCGGGTGGCACTGCCTCCACCCCAGGCCCAGCACTGCTGATCTGGCCCCAGCCTCCCTCTGCTCCAGCCCCACACTCCACCCTCAGCGCCCGGCCGCGGGCTACGGTGCTGACGGCCGCAGATGTCCACGTCGATGCCGGGATTCGCCGGACGCATCCTGTCCCTTGCCCGCCAGGCCAGCTGTGCCCGATGCAGCTCCAAGCACAGGCGGGGTCAGGCCACAGGGGGCATCGATGCCGCAGGTCCTCTGCGAGGTACTGGGGTTCCTCAAGGCTCTTCCACAGGCCTCCCTCTTCTCAGCCCACCACCAGTGGTGAGGCCAGATGGGCCACAGCCAAGTCACAGCATCCCAGAGTCCCCGCACAAGGCAGGGTCGGGCAGAAAAAGGCACACACCCCACCGCACACCCAGACCATGTGACCTGCCCCAGGGCTGCCAGAGGACACTGGCCTCCCCCTAAGAGTGAGGCTGGGGCCAGGCGGTGAGGGGTGGCAAATGGGCCACAGGAAGACCAGGAAGCAGCAAGGCCAGTGGGCCCCCGCTCCACGCCTGACCTCACCACGCACCTGGCGTCCACCAGGAGGAGGCACTTTTCAGGGCAGTGGTGCAGCTGACGGGGGTCTCGCCACCTGCCTCCTCTCCCACCAGGGCTCTCAGGGCTAAAGCTGCAGCCCCGTCCTCACAGGCACCAACTTTTCTCTTGATGTCCGTTGAAAATCACCGATCGTGTGGCATCTCTGCGCCGCTGGGCACCGTGGCCTTGTGAGTGTATAGTTGGGGGAGGTGGGCGGTCCCAGGCCTGGAAGCTGACACTGTGGAGGCACCTGAGGTCTGGGCCCTGATGCCAAAGACAAGGAGATGTCTCCGCTGGGACTGGAATTCAGAGTCAGCCGCTAGCTGGGCCCACTATGCTGTGGGTGATCTGAGACCCTCAGTGTCCTCCGGCCCATAGGGGTCCTCCCACCCCTCCTCCCGAGTCCTGTCCCCAGGGCCCCCCTGTTCACTCTGAAGACCAGGGCCGCCAGCTGCCTCGGATACACCATCCTCTAATGCTTAAAAATAATTAAATTTAAAAGCTCTCGTTGTACAAAAATGGACCAGCTACAATCCATGAATAAATTATGTGTGTTTCGTTCACTTCCAAGAACAACGTCTTCAGGGGCAATGAATTTATGTCTTAAACAAACCCAAAATGTCAAGTCCACCTGGCCCCCCTGCTCCTTCTAAAATCTAAAAGCTAAGAAAGCAGGGGGGTTTCCCTTTGCCTGGGGCCTATCCTTGCCGGGCCCGGGGGTAGCTCTGAATAAGGGGGAGGGCGCTGCTGAGCCCTGGCCATTTCAGACAGAGCTGGTGGCGAGCTGCGCACTTTGCTCCCACCTGGGGTGTCCCCACCCTCCCGGGGCACCAGGACACCCTGAGGCAGGACCAGTGGGCTCTGTCCTGCCATGGGCTTCTTTTGGGTGGGGTTTCCCTATAAAGCGGCAGGGGCTGCCCTCATCTTCACACGGAGCCCACAGGGTCCCCGGCCTCCTCCTCTCATCAAGGATTCGCCTCACACAGGAAGATAGGCGGAGGCAGGGGCTGGGGTGAGAGGATGAAGCCCTGGGAAGGGGCCAGGGCCAAGGGGGCGGCCGCCACGGCCGGAGTATCTAGGGGAGGAACTCAACGCATGCCGGTCCCTCCTATCTCACGCTGCGGCCTCACAGGTTTCCGCAAGGACAGATTCGTCCACCGGCTCCTGGGGACACGGCCATTCTTGCAAGTCCAAGCACCGTCTGTTACGATGCCTTCTGCTCTACACAAGTCTTCTCCTTAACGGATTTTTATAAAGATTTATGAAGATTTGGATGATACCAAAGAAAGTAAAAGGAACAATCGCCCACAACTCTGTGGCCAGCGCCACATGGGGGTCGTGGGATGCGTGTCTGTCCTCCTGCCGCCTCCTGCTCCTCCCACCTGGTGATCAGTGGGTCCGCACGGAAGAGGTGGGATCAATTCACATGGCGTGCGCCCGTCAACCACCCCCCAGGACAGCGCAGCCACAGAAATAAGGAATTCAATTACAAAACAGGCAAAGGACCTGAGCAGACGCTTCTCCAAAGCCGACGCCCGAGTGGTCACAGGCAGAGAGGCTCAACATCACCAACCACCGGGAGAGGCAAGACCCACACCAGGCACCGCCTCCAACCGCCGGGAGAGGCAACCTAGACCCACACTGGGCACTGCCTCCAACCACCTAGACCCACACCGGGCACCGCCTCCAACCGCCAGGAGAGGCAACCTAGACCCACACCGGACACCACCTCCAACCACCGCGAGACGCAAACTAGACCCGTACCGGGCACCGCCTCACCCCACAAGGACGGCCGGGAACAGCAAGTGAGGAGTGTCGGCGAGACGCAGAGATGTCACAGCTCCATGTGCTGTGGTGGGAGCGCAGAGGTTCCGCTACAAGGCGTGAAAAAACTCTGGAGACTGGGGTGCACAAGGGGAATGTACTTTACTGAACTACGCACTTAGCAATGGTTACAATGGTGAATTTTATGTTATGGGTATTTTACCGCAATTAAAAAACCGGCCAGGCGCGGTGGCTCACGCCTGTAATCCCACCACTTTGGGAGGCCGAAGTAGGTGGATCACCTGAGGCCAGGAGTTCAAGACCAGCCAGGCCAACACGGTGAAACCTGTCTCTACTAAAAATACAAAAATTAGCCAGACATGGTAGTGGGCGCCTGTGACCCCAGCTGCTCTGGAGGCCTAGTCAGGAGAATAGCTTGAAACTGGGAGGCAGAGGTTGCAGTGAAGCAAGATTGAGCCACTGCACTCCAGCCTGGGCAACAAGAGTGACCATCCATCTCAAACCAAACAAACGAACAGACGAAAACTACAGCGGGCCCCAGTTCTCTGACTCTGTTATTAAAGTACATCCACACAAAGGTACATATGGCAGTTTTAAGAAACGGTATTTAAACATGTGTTCAATAATCTGCTTAGATCATAATGTCAAGAAAACGGAGGTTCCACAAGTTCCACAGAGAGAGCTGGGTTAATGTGGTCAAATCATCTGCGTGGGAAAAAGTCTGAAAATAAGTAAACCAAATGTTAAAACCAAAAATCCGCACCCAGGATCCACGGCCTCACAGATCGGGGTTTCCCCCCACCCCAGAGCTGGTTTTCTCCCAGACACCCTAGCCGCTGCTCCCAGGGCACCCACGCCAGGTGCCACGAGCAAAACGACATACGTGGCGCAGGAGGGGCACGTGGCCACGGGAGGACTCCGGACTTCATTCCTATGCGTTCACGGGGCCTCCTTGGAGAAGCACTCGTGTTTCTTCAAAACCATCCCAGGGTGGGCTCTGACCCCAGGGATGGGCAGACTTTAGGGGCCTTAAGCTCCCAGAAGGAGGAGCTGAGGTGAGGGACGTCTGGGCCGGGTGGCGTCCCCTCGGCGGTGAGACGGCCATCAGCGTCCTGCAGGGACACAGGGCACGGGCCCTGGCAGTGCTGAGACCATGTCCCTCAGTCAGCAGGGCCCTCGGAACAGGTGCCCCCAGCCGCTACGAAACTGTGGGTGCAGAAGGGGCCACAGGCCCCTTCTAGAGGGGGGCTGGGTGCAGCTAACCGCAAGGACTGGGGACTGCGGGGCCATGGGAAGCCCTTGCCAAGGTGCAACCCCCAGGGGCTCCGCATGAGCGCAATTGAACCTGCCCAGAACGCAAGCAGCCGTCCTGACGCGGGAGCTCAGAACATGCCCTTATCTACACATGGGGCACTGCAGATGTAATGAGTTAAGTGAGTGAGGCCATTACAGCAGGCTCGACCCGAAACAACTGCTGCCCCATAACAGAGGGAACCGTGGACACGGCCGCACGAGGAGGAAGGGCCCGGGCGGAGGCAGAGACGGCTCTGCCAGCCCAGGGGACGGGCCTGGCCCGGCTCCTCACGGCCTCTGGGAACAACCCTGCATAAACCAGGATCTCGGACTCTGGTCTCGAGAGAGAATAAAGCTTTCGGTTTGGATTTTGTTCTTAAATGGGATCTCGCTATGTTGCCAAGGCTGCACTCAAACTCCTGGGTTCAAGTGGTCTTCCCACCACAGCCTCCCGAGGAGCTGGGACCGCCTCGCACGCCGAGAGAAGCTGGGACCCTCCAGCACTGCCAGGGATCGGGGTCCACGTTTATGCGCCACCCCTCGTGAGGTCTTCCCACAGAGGCCGACGCAAATGCTCGCAGACCTCGAGGAGCAGCCACGCCCCGCCTCCTGGAAGGCTGTCCCCGACCCCCACCCTCAAGCCCTCCTGGCTCTGAGCACCCTCATGCCCACACCTCCATCTCCACGTTTCTACCTGCGCAGTCCCCAGAAGCAGAGACCTCTGGGTCCTTTCTCATCGGCTTCCGCCATCGCGCGGCGAAACTCTGCCCAGGGACCCGGGAACAGGGAAATGAGTTCTAAAACCAGGACTGACCCTGGCTAAGGAGAAAACGCCACTTCGGTAAGCTCTGCCGTTTTAAGAAGAAACAGTCTGGACCGAACTGACACAATTGTTACTGTTGTTATTTGCTGATGACAGGGAGGAATTCTAAACTTGTGTCATCAGTATTTTCTATAAAAACTAATACACATATAAGACCAGAATGAAATTTAGAACAATATGCTCTCAGAAAACACAACAAAACAAAATAAAAGTGACACGCTCTCCAGGAAGTACAGCCGTGAGCAATTTTTTCTGACTTTCTGCTGCATGTTT
Organism: Lagothrix lagotricha; assembly: GCA_963574225.1. Taxonomy (NCBI): domain Eukaryota; kingdom Metazoa; phylum Chordata; class Mammalia; order Primates; family Atelidae; genus Lagothrix; species Lagothrix lagotricha. Next base: position 6,069 of record CAUYNB010069347.1, on the reverse strand, counting down.
CAATGCTCTGTAGTCGACATGTGCTGCTTTTACAACCAGAAACACTGATTCGTGTTTTTTTAAGAACCAGAAACACTGATTCATATTTTTTTAAGACCCGGGGGGTCTTGCTATGTTGCCCAGGGTGGTCTCGAACTCCTGGCGACCCTCCCGCCTTGGCCTCCCGAAGCTCGCGGGGATGACAGGTGAGGCCCGAGGGCCCCCACCCCTACTTCCAGGTGCTTCCGAGATGCGCTGAGCCCCAGCTGGAGCCTGGGAGGGGCCTCCCGCAGACGAGCTGTGCAGATGTGACCTGGGCTTGGTTGGGCTCCGAGGCTCCCACAGCCTGACCTAGAAAAGGAGAGGTGACATTCCACACAGGGTGACGGTGTCTACGGGAAGACTCTGTCTCATCCTGGAGCCTGGGCTCTGGGACCTCCAGAAGCCGCCCTGGGCATGGGAAGGCAAGGCCAAGTCACGTGGCAGCCACTCGCCACGGCCGTCTTCACTACAGAACTCGAGGACGTTCAGCAAATGTTCATGGAGCCCTGCTGGATCCCAGGCACCGTTTTCAGCCCTAAGGATGCAACCGGGGTCCTGGGAAGCCGACGGAAAGGGGCAGCTCTAAACCGAGACTGCAGGGAAGGAACGCAGAGGAGGAGGGAGAGGCGTGCGGACCCCAAGGGGCGCGCCAGCCAGGTGTAGAGGGAAGGAGGGACAAGGAGGACGGGGCAGAGCTGTGCCTCTTCTCAGGTGGGCTGGGCATCATCCAGGTGAGGGAGGCGGAGCCTGGGCCAGGTGGGTGAGGACACAGCCGAGTGACCTCCCTAAAGTTACACGAGTAGGAAACTGAAACCAAAACCCCAACTCCAGCAGCATCCAGCCCCGAGGCCGCCGCCCCACACAGCAGAGAGAGAAAGCCACTATTCAGGACGGGCTCTGCGCCATCAGAACAAAGGCCCCCTTCACCGAGTGGCCAGAGGCCTGCACGTGCCAGGCACCAGCAGCCTGTCCTTCACGCCCGTCCCGGCGTCCCCAGCCTCGAGGCTATGCCTCCCCGGGTGCGGGCAGTGACCTGCCTGGCTCCTGAGGGCCTGGACACTGCCCCCGGTGCCCGGAAGGCCAGACGCTGGGCCTCCTCAGTGGCCTCCGGGGACTCCTTTCCAGGGTCGGGCATTTTTTCTTAGCGGGCGTCTGGTTGGGGGAGCAGGAAGGTTTTAAACCCCCCCACACCAAAAGCGATCTCAGAGCAAAACCACCTGCTCTTCATTCCCTCTCTCCATATCGTCCCGGTGTCATCTACACATGCCACTCAAGGATGCTGCCACACACCTCTCGGCAACACACCACCAAATGTTCCGGGTGATGGGACATGAGCAAGTTAACGCAAAAATAAGGGCATCACGAAAACCCTTCAGAGCAAAGGTTTCATGAGACTCCGCCAGGCACCTCCGGACACCATCCACAGGTGCTGGCACTGCTCTGCGTGGCGGGGCTGTACTCCCAGCTGTTTCCATGGTGAGCTGTGGCCCTGTGAGCCATGACGCCTCACAACCCAAAGATAGGTAAAATAAACAAGAATGGGGGCCGGGCGCAGCAGCTCACGCCTGTAATCCCAGCACTTTGGGAGGCCGAGGAGGGCAGATCACTTGAGTCAGGCGTTCGGGACCAGCCTGGCCGACATGGTGAAACCCCACTTCTACCAAAAATACAAAAATTAGCCGGGTGTGGTGGTGCACACCTGTAATGCCAGCTACTCAGGAGGCTGAGGTGGGAGAATCACTTGAACCCGGGAGGCGGTGGTTACAGTGAGCCGAGATCACGCCACCACGTTCCAGCCTGGGTGACAGAGCAAGACTCCAACTCAAAAAAAAAAAAAAAAAGAATGGGAAAATACACTAAAATCAACTGCAAACAGAAATAAACTCAACGACCACAGGACAGCATAACCAACAAAGGAACGAAGGTAACTTCTAGAAGCTGCTCTCCAAGGGCTCGGGCGTGGCGGGAGGTATTCTGAGGACAAAATGACACTGGGAAGCCCTGACCTGCTGGGTCTGCTGCTCTGCATACGAGTGAACAGACCCACGCTGTGCAGATGGAGACCCCATTCAGAAGGAGAGAAGGAGCCTGTGGCTCTGGGAGCCGCCGCCGAACTCCACATCGAATCCCCGCGCAGCCCGGGCCCACCACCCGCCGAGCACAGCCTCCTGGCAGCAGGCTGCTTTCTAGTCCACTCTCCTCCAAAGGAAGCCGAGCTCCGTGGAGAAACGGCCAGGTCCAGGCTGGAGCGGAAAGGGCTGAAGGGACGCAGAGCCTGCCGCCGGGAAGCAAACAACACGCAAACCTGATGGAAGAGCGGCCGTCGCGGGGGGAGCCGCTCCTCGAGGCCCCGCCAGCCAAACCTGGGAGGACCAGAGCCTCAAGATGAATAGCAACAGAAGTGGATGATTACAGGCCAGGCTCGGAGGCTCACACCTGTAATCCCAGCACTTTGGGAGGCTGAGGCAGGAGGATCCCTTGGGGCCAGGGGTTCAAGATCAGCCTGGGCAAAATGGAGAAACCTCGTCTCTAGTAAAATACAAAAATTAGCCAGATGCGGTGCTGTGTGCTTGTAGTCCCAGCTACTTGGCAGGCTGAGATGGCAGAATTGCTTGAACCCAGGAGGTGGAGGTTGCAGTGAGCAGAGATTGCGCCACTGCACTCTAGCCTGGTGACACAGCGAGGCTCCATCTCAATTCTTAAAGAGTGGATGACAAACTCAGTTTTTAGAAAATGCTTGAGTTCGCATTAGGATGAAGATTCCTTTCAACAGGGAGGGGAGAAGAGACAGCTCCTTCTTGTAGGACGATGGAGAAGGGAACGAGAGAAAGAGAAGAGCGCCACTCTGCACTGGCACACCAAGGCCGGGGCCTGGCCACACCCACTGTGAGTGCAGCCCTGCCCGTGAGCGGGGAGCCAGCCGGGCCAGGCCCCAGGTCCTCAGCCCCTCCCGCTCGGGCCGCAGGGGCTCGGAGCCGGCACCTTCGCAGGATGTGGGTGGTGAAAAACACATCAACAAACTCTAGGCTTGGCAAGAGGCCCCAGGGGCAGCCACCGGTCTGGGCTTTGGCCCCAGCCCCACCAGGAGGGAAAGTCAAGCCCGGTGGCTGGCGGGCTTCGGACCCCAGGTGAGGAGGAAGACGGTCAACAGGTTGGAGGCGCCTTCTGAAGGTCTGGTGGCACAGGGCGCAACGCTGCTGGCTCGGGGCCAGCTCCTACTCTAGGACCTTCTGTGTGCTGCCAGCTTCACGCCCGCGCCAGGTAGGGCTGATGGCGCAACGTGTCCCAGAAAAGTGGCTGACGTTGTCGGAGATCAGTGCAGTCCTTGTCTTCCCTTTAAGTAGATACCCACCCAACTGCCTCTCCATCGCCTCACCCAGCTGGCAGAGGCCTTGCCCCCTATCCGCAAAGCCACAGGAACGGCCGGGACAGGGCACCTCATTGGCCATGCTGGGGTGGGAACGGCCCACCTGCCTTCTGTGCCCGACCCACATCTTGTCCCACTCTGTCACCCAGGCTGGAGTGAAGTGGCATAATGTCAGCTCACTGCAGCCCTGAACTCCTGAGCTCAGGCAATCCTCCCACCTCAGCCCCGCCGAGGAGCTGGAACTGCAGGTGTAAGCCACCACACCCAGCTGATTTTTATAGTTTTTGTAGAGATGGGTTCTGCCGTGTTGCCCAGGCTGGTCTTGAACTCCTGAGCTCAGGCGATCCACCCGCCTCGGCCTCCCGAAGGGCTGGGATGACAGGTGTGAGCCACCGTGCCCAGCTGACCCCAGAGCTGATCCTCACTTGCTGACAAGGTGCAGCTACACACACCTGAAGCTGGGCATCCCCGGGGGGCTGGCACTGAGAGCTGGTGGGCTCGGAACACACCTGAAGCTGGGCATCCCCGGGGGGCTGGCGCTGAGATCTGGTGGGCTCGGAACACCTCTGTGCCCCGCTCACCCCCATGCACAGTCCAGAGGAGACCAGGGCAGGGTGAGCACACGGGGCTGCAGGCGGGGGTGGGGGACGGGCACAGGGATACCCATCTGTGAGCTTGCCGGCAGGGCATGTGTTATGCCATATGGTGAAGCGGTGGGAACCAGCTGAGGCCAGTGAGGCCCAGGGATGCCTGGGGGTCCCAAAGACCCCGCAGGGTAGCCGTGATGCCAGCTATGCCATAATCCTGAGGGGCAGCACCTGCCTTCTTCACACTCACTCTTACATGCGCACAGAAGGGAATTTTCCACAGCACTTTGGAAGACCTGCATCACCCAGTGAAGCAACATTTCCAGAAGGTAACATGCATTTCTTTTTTGGTTATTTTTTTGTTTTTTTGTGTTTTTTTTTAAGATGAAGTTTCGCTCTGTTGCCCAGGCTGGAGTGCAACGTGCAATCTTGGCTCACTGCAACCTCCGCCTCCCAGATTCAAGGCGATTCTCGTGCCTCAGACTCCCGAGTAGCTGGAATTACAGGTGCCCACCACCATGCACAACTATTTTTTGTATTTTTAGTAGAGACGGGTTTCACCATGTTGACCAGGCTGGTCTCGAACTCCTGACCTCAGGTGATCTGCCCACCTTGGCCTCCCAAAGCGCTGGGATTACAGGTGTGAGCCAGCACGCCCGGCCCACACGTGATTTTTAAAACACACGCATGGGTAATAAACCTACTTGAGTGCAGAGAGGCCACGGATTTTTAATGAACTGCAGGAAAATGGCACCAATGCAGTTTCAGATTCCACGTTGCAACTGACACAGGAAATGACCACGTGTCGAGTTTTAGAGGAATATCAAAGAAGAATGCCCACGTTTACCAGAGAGAGCTGTGAAAAAGCACGCACGCCTTCTCACGCACTGGATTTTTCTCATACTCTTCAAGCCAACACCCCAGCGGCCTAAACGAAGAGGCAGGTGTCAGGCTGGGCGGTCTTCTGCTCGGCCAGGTGCAAAAACGCTGCCACCCTCTTGCTGATTTTTTTTGTTTGGGAAAATAGTCATTATTCATTAAAATGGTATGAGTAATGTTAACAGACAATGGGTTTATGGTTTTAGAATTAATCTAATTAATCATAAATTAATTAGAGTTAATGAAAAAGAAATATTCCTTGCTCTAAATTTTCAGTACAGTTGATACGGGCAACTACAGCCCACCTACCCAGGTCTTTGAGGACCTCAATTATTTTTGTCAACGTGGGAGGGGGGTTCTGAGACCACTGGCTGAGCTCGGAGCTGGAATCAGAGACTGGTAAGCGGGGGACAGAGGCTGCAGGGAGTAGCTCCGTCCGTCCGGACACACACGCAGAGGCAGCTGCCTCCCCTTGGACCAGCCCTCCCCCCACAACATCCCTGCACCGCCAGGGGCTCCGAGCACGCTCCACCCAGTGAACCAAACGCGCTGGGGCCAGCCACATGGGAAACGCTAAAGATACGTGTTTGAAAATTTGGACCCAAGTATTTAAAACTGATCTCAACTACATGGCCGCCCTAAATGTCACTTCCTGTTCAGACCTATTGGGACACGAGGAGAGGGGGATGGGGGCACCGGAGGTGTGGACACCTGCTGCCCGAGGTGGCTCACCCCCTCCGCCCTCTCCTAGCTACCGGATCCTGAGTGCCACCGTGAAGGAGGACAGGCGCCCTCAGAGCTGCTCCCGGATGCTCAGGCAAGGAACCAAATGGAACCAGGTCCTCTGACATCCTCCACCTCCAGGGGAAGGCTGGGCGGGGGGACCAACTCTCAGAAGCAGGCCGTGGGCGCCCTTGCCCAGCTCCACCTTCAGTGACCCCCTCCCCTTGCCCGGCTCCACCTTCAGTGACCCCCTCCCCTTGCCCGGCGCCACCGGCAGTGGCCCGCTCCCCTAGCCCCGGTCCAACGAGCGTGCCCCCAACCCCAGGCGCGGGTCCACCCGCACTGGCGATGGGGGCGCGGCCCGCGGGCCACTTAAGGTGGCGCGGGGCTAGGGGCGGCGGTCACTGAAGTGGGAGCTGGGCAAGGGGAGGGGGTCACTGAAGGTGGAGCTGGGCAAGGGGAGGGGGTCACTGAAGGTGGAGCCGGGCAAGG